>OX456525.1:40839866-40882366 GCA_949748255.1 Eustalomyia histrio | reverse complement strand
TGCATTTAGAATTAATCACTAATTCCAGAACAGACACTAATGAAATCAATTGTAACAGTTCGTTTTATCAAATCAAATGATTTAAACAAGAGGAACGCGTTCATTTTTTTAAATCGAACGGAAAACAGAATTCGTACAATTTATCAAGGTGATTTTCAGTGAACTGTAAATTTTTTTTAAATCGCTGAAGGGAAAGTAAATCATTGAACGGAGATTTAAAAAATTTTTTAATCATTGAAAGGAAATAAATATATAGTTTTAAACAGTTAATAAATTGAAAAAATTCTATTTATTTCGTAAGATAAAAAAATTGAACGCGTTCCTAGTGAATTAACGGTTTAATTTTGCACAAGCCAAATTCTTTAGAATAACGGTTCGAAAAAATCATTAGCTGCATATTATTACCGTTACTTTTTGTGTGCTTTCTCTTAACTAGTTTTTACAGTCACGTAAAAATGCCAATCAAATTATTTCAGCTACTGATAATGGAGCAAAAAAAAAAAAAAAATGATGCGGCTAAAGAATTTGAAATAGTTCCATCAACTCTTACTTCAATTCTGCCTAAGATAAAACTTATATTGTAAGCACTTTGGAAAAGTAAACTAAAGCGTCAAAAACGGTCTGAATTCCCAGATATTGAGAAGTTTATTCTTCAAAGCAAGCAGCGGTTGGCTCGACCTTTTTAAAAAACGGAACAATATTTAATTTAAAATATTTCACTAAAATATGTGGAGAAAGTATAAAGGAACTAATAATTCTTATATATTTTTTTTAAATTTACCTCTTTAAATTGTAATCTCAACAAATCGTAAACCCCTCTAATTCGAAAAACAACTGCTGGTCCCTTGTGAATTATAGCGATTCTACTGTAAAATTTTTATGAACATTTTCCCATGGGAATATTTCCACAAGTTACTTTTAAAACAAATGAAAAAATTTTCTCTAAAGTGCAGTAAATTGTTCAGATGAAAAGAACTGTTATAATACACATAAAAAAATTTTTTTTTTCACGTTAATGATTTTCAAGTGAAAATTAAATATAATTTTATTACAAAATTTCATATACAAAACTATTATTTTTCTAGTGAAAGAGTGACTTTTTGGGTTTATTATAGGTTTATTTATTTTTTTTTGAATTTGTTATAAATATTCCTTAAAAAATTTGAATAGATATGGAATTGCTAATTAGTTACAGATATAGCCGCTTAAAAATTAAGAATTTATACAAATGCTGCCAAGTCTTGAAAATTCTTAGCAGCATAAAAAAAATACATTTTTGTATTTTTAATTAGATAAAATATTAAAAACAACAAAATCTAACAATTGAATCAGGCGTTTGTTAGTAAGGATAGAGCAGGGCGCACAAGATAATTGCTCTATTTCGCATTTCGGCGAAGTCCATATACGAAAACAGCTTTCGCAGCAAAAACTCACATTACCAAATAATGGGTAAAGTAACGTATAGCCATAGGAGCCGATGGATTACTTCACACCTTACTTCATTAATGAATTTTATAGGTGATGAGCCTCAAAGTAATGTATATACCCATTACTTTAGAGGTGATAATATAAGGGGTTACTTATATGGTTACGAGAATGGAAAAAGTAATGTGTCTAAAAATTGATTTTTAAAAAATAGGAATTTTTATTAAAAAAAATTTATTACAAATATTTTATTTAAAATATTTGTAATTAAAAATAATGTGGTCAAGATGGAAATCGAACCAGGGAAATCTGGTTGCCAGCCAAGAACTCTACCCACTGAGCTATCGACCTCTATAGTATTTGATTGCTTTAAGCTTAAGTGAAATATTGCGCTTCGTTTTTTCGCTAGTGTTATCAAAACAAACATACATTACCCTTTTGCTTACAAAAAAACAAAAAGTAATGTATCTAAAAATAGATTTTCAAAAATATTTCAATAATTACTTTACATTTATAAAACATATATTACGTAATCAATAATGAGTAACTTATTACTTTATGCTTGCAAATAGTAAAAAAGGTAACGAGCTATCATTACAAGGTAACGCATGAGAATATCGCACCCATTACCAAAGTTTTGCTGGGTTCGTACAAAGGCGATCCCAAATGTTCAAATTGTATTTCTTTACAAAAAATACTTGTATATTGTAGAAAAGTCAGTCAAGTAGGGATATTGGTTTTCTTTACAAGTAGATATGAAAAATTAAAAAAATAATTCTTGTGATTGTGTCTTTTTTGATAAAATAAATTAATACTTCATTTTTACAATTTAAATTAAGACTTGAGGCCATTAAAGTTCGAGTAAAATTTGTTCACGGAAAAAACAACATACTATGCTTAATTATTTTATAATTAAATAAACAAATACAAATATCTTAAAGATATGAGTCATTTGAATTGTTAATTACTGAAATATATTAATAATTTATTATTCCAAAGTTCTAACATTTCTTTTGGTTTTTCTAATCATTTGAATCACGCTTCATTTGTCAAGCACGCGCTTATTTTTTTTTCTTTTTGTTAAATATTTATTATAAACAAAATAACAATTAAAAATAAAAATAAAAAAACATTTAAATCTATTTTTAAAATCAAAAATGCACTTTGCATGACAATTGCAATTAACTATTCATAATAAAATTTATTATCATGTACTGCAAACACCAAATACAAAAAGATACTCGTGCGTACATACTTGTTTATATATATTGGATGTATGTATGCATGTATGTGTGTATGTATGACCTTCACCCATTAATAATATGAACTTTCAAATCAATTGTTTATGTTGGTGTAGTTGTTGTTAATGCAATTGATTGTTGTTAAAATACCCTACACATGGCATTTGTACTCTAATGCAATACAGAAGTTACAATTGGAAGTGATGCAATGTCCAGACCCAACTTTATATTAAGCGAAGTTGAATTAAGGAGGAGAGCGATAGCAAACAAATACAAAAACAAAAAATTACCCAAAATTGCAGATGAAATTATTAAATTTTTTTTTTTACCATTTAAACTCCACGTAGTAAATGTTCCAAAAACCATCTAACATCTTAAAATATTTTTTTTTGACATTTGCCACTGTCCCATTAAATTTAAATTCTTATACAAAAATACTCGTATTTCAGTGTCTTTTAAATAATACATCGGTTGAAAAAATCAATTTTATATTTGTCTTCAAACAGCTGTAACTTGTTCACGAATAAACAAATTTTCATTAAATTTTGACAGGTATCATCTGAAGGTTGGTAGTTCCACAAAAAACATAGGGATTTTTCTTTAGTGGCGCCACCTATGTGTCAAATTTTTTAACCGATGTAATATAGTTATGTGAGCTGGGAAATATTATTACTTAATAAAATAACGTCGGAGCTTCAAATTATTACACTCACAATATATTTTGCGTAACCGACTGTAGTTTATTTAAAAAGAAATACGTAAAGTTTGTTTTTAAATAAAGAATCAATTGAAATTCATAGAAATATATTTTTTAACTATTCGAATCAGTCATTCAAAAAACAAACTATAAAAATTAACAGACATTCAGTAGGAGTTGGTATTTTCTGTTAAATATAAAATTTAATGCTTTCTGTTTCTAAAGATTGAAATTCATATAATTCTTTTTTGTTTTTTTTTTACCAAAATAGTTTGTTTAAATTCAAAATTATTTCAATAAAAATTACATAGAAATTATTCAAATGTACATACACACAAAGGCAATAAAAATATATACATTTGTATGTGTTGTGTTTTTTTATTACATACAAATACAAAAACTTTCAATTTGAAAAATAAACCACAAAAATCGCTTCGTTCTAACGTTTTGTCAGTTAATAATTGATGGTTATTATAAACGACTTTCTACTGTTTTTACTACTTTTGTCGATTATTAAACAGTGATTGAAAATAAACAACAAAATGGGTTGAATATAATGAAAAATCAGTAGACCTCTTTTTGACTGTATTTTCGATTAATTTAATATGTATTTTAAGTTGTTTTTAACGAAATAATATTGTATGAATTTTTTTATTAAATTTTTGATCAAATAAATCGAAAATTTGAAACTATAAGGTGGGGCAATAATTATCAATAATTAGGAAAGTGATGTTAATTTTCCATATTGCATCGAATGTCAATTTAGTTTTGACATCCGTAAATTTAGAGTGAATAACAATGAATCGCTATACGCCTCAACAACGCTTGGGTTTGGAACTCAACGACGAAGTGGTGGATAAATTGATCATAAGCAAAGAGACAGACTTTTATCTCAGCGATCACGTCACTAGCAAAATTCTCGATTCTAGGAGGCGAAAATCCACGCATAATTCATGAAGCACCATTACACCCTCACAATGCCACAGTGTAGTGACAGTTACGTCAAAAAAGGAGCCGACGGTAACGCGCCATGTTGACTGATTTATGTATGAGTACAAGCCCCGCATCTTGGAGGAATTAAATAACAACATTCAAACCAAAATTGTGCTTCGCACAGTTATGTCATACTTGGGAATTTTTCATTGGCATTAAAATTTAATAGGCAATACTTAAAACTAATGTCAATTGTAAAAAAATCATTACCCTTCAATGCCAGTTGTATTGTTCAAAGTAAAACAATGCCTAAAAAAGTAGTTACAATTGAATAAAAAATAATTGTTTTACAAAACATACATTTTATTGATGAACAATAATTATAAATGAAATTTATCCAACATATAGTAGGAAACTGTACTCCTACTATAAATGGGGTAAATTTACTCTGTGTGCGTAAACGAAAAAAAGTACACACATTATGCGTAAGTTGGTACCCACATAATTGGTAATTTCACATTGAAAGTGTGTAAACATTAAATGAAATTTTAAAAGTAATTCGAAAATTTACTAAAATTGTGCGTAAAACACCTATTTGAATAGTAAATATATGCATGAAATGCCTAAAAATGCATTTCTATATGCGTAATTATATAAAATAAATGCGTATATTTACCATTTATGTACGAGTATGTATGTATGTTTTAATAATAGTGAATTATAAATATAATACATAATATATTTCGAATGGGTATTTGCTGTAATGATGGTCATAAATATTATATTTATAAATTTTTAAAAATTAATTTTCGTTTTTAGCTTTTTTTATTTTTTTAATATTTTCCAATTTCCAAATGTCAAAATATTTATTACCATTCTTAGTTAGTATATTTACAAAATTTGTGCGTAAAATTTTAATTTGACAAAATAATACTAATTTTAAGCAAAAAGTGTTTAATTTTCAACACATTATGTCTAAAAATACTTTTTGTGTCTATTATTGTATATGAAAGTGTGTACAAAACATTCTTAGGCATTTTTTGTTTATATATATCGAATTTTGGTAATATTACATAAAACTTTACCCATTTTATTGTAGTACATTTACAAACATTTTTTAGAGTGTAGTTTATTTTTAATTCATAAAAAATAATATCAAAATGTAAATTTTATAATATTTTTTAGTATACAATTAATATTTAAAAGTTTTATTATGGCTAATTAAAAAAAAATCAATTGATTTATGGCTAATAGCTAATTATATACTTTTTTCCGCTAGAGTCAAATTAAAATCGCTAGATCTGTTAAGAAAATTGTCAAATTAGCAACAATACTTTTTCCTCACACAAATTTTAGCACTTTCTATAAAATTTTTTAAAAAACTGTCTATAGCGTCTCTTTCAGTCGACCATGCAAAACATTAATTTTCTTGCGTGTTTTGTTTTTTTCTTATATTATTGTTAAAAGGGGGACGCGGTAATTGGTTAAATGTGGTCATAATGTGCTTACAATAAAAATAATAACAACAACTGAAACTAGAAATTTTTGTTTATAGATATTTAGGAGGGAAAATTGATTCAAAACAATTTTAAAATAGTACAACTCAAAACTTAGTTGTGTTTGTGGACAAACACAATGAAAAAAAAAAATAAACAAATTTATTTGTTAAAAAAAAAATAAAAAATAATGACATTTGTCATGTTAAATAAACAATAAAAATTTAAAAATGCAATTGAATAAATAAATGTGTATTTATTGTTTGAATATAATTAAAATACATTTTTGTATCAATTTTGAATGTTGAAAATAAATTACATACAGGGTGTCCACCGTGAAGGTATACTATTTTGTTTGTTTATAATTTTTGATGAAATGAAAGAGAATGGATCTTATGTTGATAAATGTTTTATTTAATGTCGGCAAATATATATGAAATACAATATCAGAAAAATGTCCGCCTCTGTTAGCCTCACAAATGCCAGCCCTTTTGAGCACACTTTTCATTACATTCTCACACATTTCACGCGTTATTTCATTAATTTCATTACGAATATTTTGTTTGAGTTGTTCAAGCGTTTCTGGTTTGTTTGCATGAATCTTTCATTTCAGATATCAGTCAAATCAGGCGACCGTGGAGGCCAATCAACATCACCATTTCTTAAAATAACTTGTTGTGGAAAGAGGTTTCGCAGTAATTCCATTGTAATCCTGGCTATATGCGATGTGGCACCGTCTTGTTGATACCACATGTTAATCAAGCGTAAAGCATGCAGTTGTTGCGTTAAAAAGTTTTCAATCATATCACGATATCGCTTCCCATTCACAGTTACCTTTACGTAGTTTTCATTTTCAAAGAAGTAAGGTCCAATTATTCCTCCTGACCTGAATTTCACACCAGACTCTTACTTTTAATGGATGCAAAGGTGACTGATGAATAATTTGTGGGTTTTCCATCGCCCAGAACCGACTATTCTTTTTATTCACATATCCATTCAAATGAAAATGTGCCTCGTCACTCATTATGATTTTTTCATGAAAATCGGGGTTGTCATGGGCGAGCTGTAACATCCTATTGGCATATGTACGGCGGCGTAACTGGTCTTGTTGAAGAAGCTCTTGTGTCAACTTAATCTTAAATGGATAGAAAAACAAATCCTTGTGCAAAATTGTGGCCAAAGATGTTCTTTGAAGACCAAGCTCCTGAGCACGTCGGCGAATTGAGGTTGATGGATTGTTTTGAACACTTTCTTGAGCAGCAATAATGTTTTCAGCCGATCTTGCAGTATGTAGTGGTCCATGTTTGGTCTTATCACCTACAGACCCTCTTTCTTCGAAATCATTCACTACACGATAAATAGTGCGTTTTGTTGGCACGTTGTTTCTCCCAAAAATTTCACATAACTTTCTTATCGTCACAGTAATCGATGATTGATTTTGATAAAATGTTTTAACGATTAAATCACGTTGATTTATTGAATATGTTTCCATAATAAATTTACAACGTGTCTACTTCACGACTGCCAAATATGAACCAAAGAGAATATAATTTTCTATAGAGTATGTTTCCCTCTCACGAACTTTTTAGTACTCTCTTAGAACACGAACATAGTTTGGCGGCAACAAAGGTGAGTTTTGGTCGGCAACTTTTAGTAGTGTTTAGCGGTGCTGCCATATAACCAATTTTAACTATTTTTTTTTGCCGTTTTTGGGATGCTAGAGATTTTTCAGATTATTTCATAAAAAATATGTTTTTTTATTTTATTCATGTATTTTTTCGGATTATTCATATAAAAATACAATATTTGTTCAATATACTATTTATTTTTACTAAAAATAGACATGTATAATAAAGTAATAAATACAACAAAAATTTGCAATTGTGTTAAAAAATAGTTAAGAATTCAAACATAACGTTGTGACATGAAAAGTATTAAGGTGTGTATACACACATTGACCAACTATGTCTATTCATATCCACTATTTCCCATTTCTATGGTAAAAATTTATAATAAAGAGAATTAACATGCTATTAATTGTTGCAACATATAACTAAAAACCTATAAAAAATGCAATGATTTGAAAAAAATTGTTTTCATGAAAAAACTGGTAAACAGTTAAGAATCCCAAAAACTGGGATAAAAAATTATGTGGCAGCACTGCATACACCAAATTTAATGTTTTTCAACACTTTAGCAACTTTGAAAATGTTGCCCTCTCATTTAAAAATGTTGCCGCTGAACTCTGTACCATGTTGAATTTCTGGTAGAGCGGGAAAAATACTCTATAGAAAATTATATACTTTTTGTATGAACTAATGTTTACCAAAATGGCCGCAAAACAAAGTAGTATACTTTTCCGGCGGACACACTGTATAAAATTATATAAATATGTATATTAATTATCTCCTTAATGCATTACTATTTTAACTTTTTTCATTTTTATTTTGTATTGCAGAAGTAGTTATATCGAGGGCTTATATATGCAATGTTGATGAATGTTTTATAAATACACTCCATTCTTCAGGATTATTTCTTTAACTGTTATTAAAAATTTATAAAAAAAAAATGTCAATTAATCTTTACATCACAGGAGAAAATGTTCATATATGGTCATATATACCACACATATAGGTTCATATGTTATTCCATATAAGATCGGATCCGAAATTTGAGGTTATAAGGCCGTATATGCTCATATGTGGACATATATGATTCTTCATATTTGGAATGAAATAATTCCGTTTTTATTTGCCATAATTCTTACATACAAGACATATATGTTCATATATGATCATAGATGACACCATATATGCTCAAACATGGATCTATATATGACGATATATGAACATTTTCACCTGGGATATACATTTTTTATTAAAGTTTCATGTTTTTTTTGTTGCGATTTTGCTGTAGATAGCCCTTTTATCGTCTTTGAATATTTTTGTATTTGTAGCCATGATGTTAACCGTGGATTAAGTTTTTGTTTTTGGTTTTAAAATTCTTACACCATAAAGCGTTTTTTCGCATTCCTCCAATATTTTGCAGTTTTTTAAGCACTGTTTTTAAATCATTATAACCCTAGACCAGCGCGCTCTATTGGCGGTTCAGTTAGTTTTGTCTTAACGTGCATTTTCGAAGAATAAAAAGTGCTCTGATTTTAAAGACAACAAATGGTTCACAATTTGCCGTCTCAATATATGAAAATTTTTCTGTACTATTATATATTTCAAAATTCGATTACTCATGGCATTTAAGTGACTTTATAATTCATTTTCCAATTCAAAAACGCTAATTTAATTGACAATTATTTACGAATTTGTCAAATTGTCTATTGGCGTTTTTTTGCTTCTACCGGGAGAAAAAAATAAAATATTAGTTAGGCCCTTTTGTATTTTAGGTGACGGTATACATATACACCGAAAAAAAGGAACTTGAATTTGGAAAAAATAACTTATTTGGAGGAAAATTTGAAATCAAAACGGTGCCAAAGATACTTTTTACCAAAACTTTAATAAAATTTTCCTTGAAATTAAGAAACAAATTTTACTTAAAATTTGGTCAAAATTTCTTAATTATAGAAAAATTTTACTATTGAGAACTATTTTTATTAGAAAACATGGCAAACTTTTCTCTTAATTAGTTCTTTAATTTTACTTTTAGTTAGGAAATGTTTTCTTGGGTTTAAGAAAAATTTTACTTTATTTAAGTTCATTAGATAATTTTTTTTTACTCAAAACTAGGACTTAACTCCCTAAAAATAAGGAAATATTTTCTAACATCAAGTTTAATAGCACTTCTTTTAAGTGAACATTATCGTTAAATTTGATAAAAAAATTTCTAATAAATATGAAACTGTTCCTATGTAAATATATTTTACCACATATTTTAAAGAATTTTACACTTATTCTGTAAGTATTTTCCACTACTTTTAACAAGCTTTTTGCTATAAATTTTTATCTTTAAATTAAATTGAATTATACTGAACTCATGTATTTAAAATATTAATTAAATTTCATTAGCAAAAAGGTTAACAATATTTTATAATATATTTTAAGTTATATTAATTTCAATATTTGAGACTGCGAAGACTAGAGATGGGCACGTGAGTGATTTTTGACTCACGCATGATCACGAACCTTTAATATGTTTTCTGAAATATTATTTTTTTCTTTAAAATTAGGAAAATGAACTTGTTTGTTTTTTATGTATCATATTTTTTTTTTTTTGGAAAAAAATATTAAAATTTAGTTAAACGTTTGCCCTCGATTTAAGAAAAAATTTACTCAAGTTTTCTGTTAATTTATCTGAAGAAATTTTTATGATAAAAATTCTATAACGAAGTTTATTATTTCCCAAAAATTAGAAAACTTTTAGTTGAACAAAAAATAATTTATTAAAATTTTTAAAATTTCTCTGAACTAAGTTGCATGTGAATTTTCCCTAGAAAAAAATTTATTACTTATTTTTAGTAAACAATTTTAAAAAAAAAGAAATTGTTAGACTTATAAACTGAATTTAGAAATTGCTTTCTAAAATTTAGTTCATTTTACTACCCATCTAAAAATCGAAATATATATGAGCATACATGATCATACATGGGCATACATGGTCATATACTTCCAAACATTGTTCAATATATGACCATACATGATCTCATATATGATTATATATCTTCGGATCCGAAATTTGAGGGTATATGGACGTATATGATCATATACGAGCATATGTACATGAATAATATATGAGCATGTATGATAATATATGCACATATATAACCATATACCCTCAAATTTCGGATCCGAAGATATATGGTCATGTATGAGATCATGTATGGACGTATATGACCATGTATGCCCATGTATGATCATATACAAGCCCATGTATGATCATGTATGTTCATATACATTTCGATTTTTACATGGGTACACGCAGAGAAAAAACATGGTTGCAATATGATCACTGCTACTATATTGTGCTTGCTGCAATTGGATATGGTTGTTACAGCCAAGTTATTGGTTTTCTAACCATCAACATGGTCTCTACCATTATTATTTAGTTAATATTTTACTATTTTGTGATTGGCACCTTCTATTTTATATCATGATTGGCTGTAACCATACTGTGGTAACAAAAATTCTGACTATGAAAAAAATATGATGATTATGCAACGATTAATTGCTGGCAACAATCAATAAATAATTATACAATCAAAGAAAAAAGTTCTCAAAGTCTATGATTTTTTCGTTAACAATTTTTCTTCAAAAATATTAAGTTTTTTTTAGAAAAAACATTTTTAAAGGAAATATTCTTAAATTTAAAGAGCTTTTTCATAGTTTCTAAGAACTTTTCCCTTAAAAAATTTTCTTAGATTATGGGCCATATAATCATAATATAGTTATGAGGGACCATAACATGATAACATTTTGAGAATATTATGATTACGTGCGATCATATTATGATAAATTCAATATAAAATGTTTATTTAGGACCATAATATAGTAATTTTTGAATCATAATATATTTGTAGGGACTATATTATGGCAAAAATATAGTTATTTTATTATCATAATATGATAACCATAATATAGTACGATTATGGTTGGCACAACCATAAACCCAAAAATATATGATGCTCTTCGAATATGATTGACCCAACTATGTTTTTTCTTTGCGTGTACTAGTGAAAAAAAATGAACACACATTAAGTTTAAGAACTTTCTCATTTTAAGTTAGACACATTTTTTTAACTAAATGGGAGTAAATTATGTTCTAATTTTTTTTTTGTTTTAACTAAACTTAGTTTTATTATAGTTTAGTATGCAAATTTCTTAACTCTAAGATGATTTTCTTAAAAATTGAAAAAATTTTTATTAATAATATTTGTTTTTTCCTAAAATCAGGAAATATTACTTAAAAAAGTTATAAACTCTTTCTGAGTATATAAACTATTTCATTTTTACTCAATCATTAGAATTTTCATTGCTTTTAAGACATTTTTCTAATTTTGAATAAACTTTTTCTTAAATTGAGGAAAATTTTTAAATTATTTCAAAGGAAATTTTGAATTAATTTTTGTTCATGTCTTTTTTTTTTTGAGTGTTTTAAATAGCTCTCATGTGTTGTTAGTGTTTGATAGTTCAACGCAATTTAACTCAAATACAACTATCCCTAATACATGTCCTGCATGTGGAGTATGCCCCTCCCTAAATACCACATGCTTGTAAACACACTCTGTTAAGGTGGTACGCTACCTGGAGTGGGATTTGGAGGAGTACTCAGAGCAAAGAATAGAAAATACTTCACATTAATAATTTCCGGTACCGATATTAATTATGCCCACATCTGGTTATATAGAATTATATCTGGTGCCAGCTTTGTTCATATTTGAAAATATGTGCTAAATTTCGTAATGTTTTTGTCCAGATTTGGTATCAGAAATTTGAATTGTTTAAACATTTAGTTTAGAGAATTTCACGCTCAAAATATGATTTTATACTTTTTTTTTTATCTATAAATATAATAATTCCATATTAAACTAGCTATGATTATACATGGTGCGTCAGACATGCCTGGATTCGATCAAATTTAATTAGATTTCAAATTTTTTCCCAATTTTGAGATCTAATTAGATCTAGCACAGACTTGATTTTAGAACTGATATTTTTTACGCGGGTGAACATTATTAAACTAGGGTTTTTATTAACATTTCTGAATTTCATTTATTTTTTTTTAATTTTAAGTAAAAATTATGCATTTTAAATTATTTCTTTTTTTAATTACAATTCAAAAATTTTAGTCTTTAATACCTTAAAGTACGTGAATCTTGGCATGTTTCAATATACGACCATACATGTTTTAATATATGACCATATATTTTCGGATCCGAAATTTGATAATATATGACCATATATTTTTATATATGAGCATACGTGAATTTTATATATAAGAAAATTTCGGATCCAAAGATATGTGGTCATTTATGAGATATTAAACCTTGCATGTACGTATATGACATGTATGATCATCTGTTTTCATATATATTCCGATTTTTACATGGGTAATTTTTTTTATCAGCGGTAAAAGTTTTGTAGGGTACTAACTATATTATATAGTTTGTCTACAATATTTCTTAAAGTTTTGCCTCATTATTTTACATTTTAATTAATTCATTTAATTTAGTTTGGCATTTAAAAGTAGTTTGGCTTTATCATCGCGTGCCATAATTTTATCTACTATTTTATTTTAATTTAATTTTTTTTCTTATTATCAGGAACGTAGTGAATAATAGGAGAGTCTGAAAGAAATTCTTAGACAAATTTATGTCATATTAAAATATAAGTGACCTAAGATGACAGTAATTATTTATTTTACAACTCGAGACCAGTTGACACGTATTTACTTGTATTTAACATATTACTACGCCTTTATTAAATTGAACTAATTTTGTTTTTTTATTTTTGTTATTTTATACATAGTAAATACAATATATGGTTTCATTTTTATTTTATTTATTATGTAGAAAATACAATAAAAAAAAGTACCGGCCGGCTAAAAGTGGTGCCTCATGCATTTCAAATATTATTATTTTTATTTTTGTTTGCAATTTTTATCATACAAAAAAAAAAAAACCAAACAAAAAAAAAAAAAAAGCTTAATTTATTTTTATTTGGTTTGTTTTAACATCTAGATGCAATGAATGTTTTTACTAAGATATACAATATATAATACATATGAGGCATTTCACACCAGCTGCCTATATTGCTGATATATAATTAAATAAGTCATATAAAAACGGCCAGATATAAAAAATCCCTTTTAAAAACTATTATATTTAAAGAAGTGTTTCAAAAAAATACTAAATATTATGGGGACTTTTCTAAAATATTGGAAAAACTGTAATTTTAAGAATAAAAACTAATGATAATGATATGTAAATCTTTAAGATTAAAAATAAATTTGCCCTAAAATGTATTGATTTCGTTAACTAAAGTGTATTTTCATTAGAAATATTAAGTAAAAGTTTTGTTAAAAATTGGTTTATTTTTTAAACAAAAATATAAGTAGAATGGACACTCCCAGTTGAAAATGTTCATATATGTTCATATATCATCATATATGATCGTATATGTTTTCATATATGAGTATATATGAACATATATGAACATGTATGTAAGCATAAATAGGCCAATACATTTAAAGATGAAGTTCATATATGGTAATTTATGAATCCATATATGGCAATATGTGGTAAAATATTGCATATGTTGGTCCATATTTTGGTTCATATATGAGTACATATATTATTCCATATATGGGGTTATATATTTTAATTTTTATCAGATATTGCCATATATGAGGGAAATTTAAACCTTTATTCTTCCGAATTAAGATACAGTCTGAAGTCTTAAGTGAACATAAAGGCAGAAACGTAATTAGATTAAATGACTTATACTAGGTTATATACAAAATTTTTTAAAATTAAAAATTTGTATTTTCAAAATTTTGTTTGAAGCCAAATTCAGTTTGTTTTATCCTTCGCCTTTGGCGGAGCAATATGTAACCAAATAAAAAAGGATTGAGATCAATAATACAAATTTCAAAATCTTTCTTACTGAAGAAATATAAATGAATCCAGCAAAAAAAAATGGTAGTCATTCTGTGTCTATAACTTCTTTCATTGCTTCCTAAACTTTAGTTGGCATTCTTTTATGATTTTTTTGGTGTTATTCTAAGGCACTACCAAAATAATTCATGTGTTCATATATCAAATGCAGTCATCTGGATATAAACTCGAAGCATATCTTAAAAAATCACTCTTCATTACTTCTAAAGCATAAGTTATGGAAAAAATAGTTCTGATGAACTTTTTTAATTTTTTTATTAAATCATTTTTTATATTTTAGTTTAATATTTCATGAGGGTTAGAATTTATGCAGTTTTGCAATTTTTATAAAAGTTTTGAAAAATCAAGAAAAGCAGATTTTTTTAAACCTTTAATTGAAACTAGCTGGACTGTCATTTGCATTTTTTCAGCCTTAAATATTTTTGACGACGCAATCTGTGCATTTTGCATTATGTATTCTATTTAACACTATGTATGTACACCATTACCAGTTTTAATTCAGAATTTATTTAAGTAATTTTAAAATTGTGTAAAAATTATTTAAAATTGCCCAAAAATGTTTTAAAATTGTGCAAAAATTATTTAAAATTGTTCAAAAATATTTTAAAATTGTCTAAAAATGTTGTTAAATTATCCAAAAATATTTTAAAATTTCTTTAGAAATTCATTAAAATTTTTGAAAAATATTTCAAAAATGCTTTTTCACTAATGCAGAATTATTTATTTGTTTTAATAAAGAGTATTTGTATATCAATGTATAAATTTCGCTTTTTTAAACTTATTTTTCTGCATTCTTATGAATTAAATTTTCATCAAAGCTTAAATACTACAAAGTATATGAACATTTTCCACTCATGCATCAGAATATCTAATCATTGCATCGTCATTGCTTCCTTAGAGTAAAGTATGAGTAAAGCTACACTTAAAAAAGTTTATAAGTTAAAATAACTGAAAATATCATTTAAAAGAAATGATATTTCATTTAAAAACCGGTCTACTTAATTTTCATTTAAATTAAATGTCATTTGTTATTTATTTTTAAATGTTGATTAATCAACTGACACATCCGTAAGAAACAACTGATATAATCAGTTAAAATAAATGTCAACATTTTACCCATCAATCCTTAAAAAATAAATGTTTTTTTCATTTATTTGAAATTATTTCCGTTTTTGTTTTTTTTGTTTTTTTTTAATATACTCGTACAATACAAAATGTATGTATGCATATGAAGCTATAAACACTTTTTGTGTGAATGTATTCGTATATGTATGTGTGTTTATGAAGTTCTTGTAAATTGTATTGAAAAATTTTGTATATATACAACCAATTTAAATAAAAAAACAAATTGAAATTTTTTGAATATTTTTTTTTTTGAAACAGACAGCAAACAAAATTTAAATTTGTAATAAATGTTACGGACACAAATAAACCACAAGTTTCCGTTTTGTGGGTAAATTTTTATTAAATTTCAAACAAATGAAAAAAATAAATGAAACTGAAAAAAATCGGTAAATGATTGTAAATTATTTCGAATAAATGTATAAAAAAGTTAATATAGATGTTTCTTTGAAAAATAAATGTATCTTCCTTTATTTTTAAATGGAACGGAAAACTTTTTTATTAAACTACAAACAGTTAACTACATAATATTCTGAGTGTAGTAGTTACATTTGAATACTTCCACCCTATGACACGCTTATTTTAAATTCATCGATGAAACCATCAGAAAAGAAGTGATGCCTTTGCCATAGTAGTGATGATTTTATTGCTTCTTTGGCAGCTTCATTTTTGCTGGGAAGTTTCTAATAAAAAATTAAACAAAAAAGGGATATATATGCGAAAAAAGGTACATTTACATGCAACAAATTTAAAGTAAAAAAACACACATAAATTTTTGGAAAAAACTACCAATATTATTTTTAGATTATAGTACAACAACTCTTTATTTAATGTAACAATTCATACTTTGTTGTTAATTTATTATTATTTATTTATTCTATTTTTAATACCGTTTTTTTATAATAACAAGAAAGTTAAAATTGTTATATAAAATGAAGATAATATAATCTAAAAATAATATTGGTAGTCTTTTCCCAAAATTTATATGTGGTTTTTTACCTTAAATTTATTGCATGTAAATATCCCTTTTTTCCCTTGAATTTAATGTTGATTTAATTTTACTTCATTTAATTTTAATAAAAAAAGCAATATTTTTGTTTAAACATACAAAAAAATCATTTTTAATATAAAGGCATATAGAAATATTACTCATATATGACTATATATGAACACTCATATATGTCCACATATGACCATATACGGCAATATACCCTCAAATTTCGGATCCGAGCATATATTGAATAATATATGAACCCATATATGTAGCCATATATGACCATATATGAACATTTTCCCTATCAAATAAAATCTAAATAAATTCGGGAATTCCGACCATATGATATCATATACCAAGTATAATTTGGGTAAAATTCAAATTTCAAGGACCTGATCCTTTTTTTAAGAAAAATGACGGAAAACATAAACATAAATCTGCACAACACTGACGAAAAAGTCAATTTTGACAAATAACGGGAATCTGGGCTTAAAAGCGGACTGGATCCAAATATAGTTTGACAGTCTTTAATTTTAAATACCTTATTTAACTTATAGTACTATTTAACATTTAAAAACCAAAATCCAACCAGATATCTACGGTTTTGTGACTCTAAATACTATTTAAACCCCATTCAGGTGGAAACTTTCTAGGAGAGGTAGGTTTAATACCCTACACAAATCTGGTTGAGAGTGAATTATCCAGCAAAAACAGACCTTACCAAATAAACAGTCTAGTAATCTAAGCGTATACATATTAATAACACTGTCAAACAAATTAAGACTTTTTGAATGGAACAGAATAGCGACCCCATAATTCTGAAAGGGTATGTTGAGTAGATTATTTTTGTAGAACAAACTTATGGTCCAGCACGTCTCTTTATGGGTCAATTTTACCCTTTTTTCGAGAAAATCAAAAAATATCCTTTAAAAAAGGACATTTAAGTGGGGGTCACCAAAGACATCAATGTTGTAAATAAAGCTCTTTACACTTAATTAGTAAAATTATACACCAACATATACAAAACAGGTAAAAACGGCGTCAAGTTCGGCAAGGCCAAACACTGAGTTCTCGCGTCTAGTCAGCTGTAACTTACAAATCGGGTGTGATATTTATTAAAATTAATAATTAAAAATAAAAGAAAAAATTCAAGCATAATTGAGCTACTAAGCAGTACATATCGGGTGTGATTTTTACGAAAATTAATATAAAAAAAGAAAAATTAAAGCTTAAATAAGCATGGCGGATACACATGGCTTAAATACACAAGGAAATGCTTTCAAACGCATCCAAACAATTTTCCCCAGATTATCTGCAGCAAATTAAAAGAAGGTAAAGTACGGTTTTAAGAAATAACTTATTTCATTTAATGTAAATTACCTTTTCTAGGAATGCTCAAGATGAAGAATTTTATGGTCATCTGTCGGATATGCAAAAGACAGCATTTGACTCTATGCAGCTGGTTATATCAGAATTCCTTGGAAACTTAAAAGCACAAAACTATGCAGAAAATATTGAAAGCATGCTAATCGGTTTTAACAATATTGGCGTTAAGATGTCACTAAGATGTGCATTTTCTGCACTCTCATCTCAATTTTTTTAAAGAAAACCTTGGAGCGGTTTCGGATGAACACGGTGAAAGGTTTCATCAGGATATAAAGGTATTGGAAGAAAGATTCAAAGGGAAATCCCAAAGTGTAATGCTTGCTGAATACGTATGGGGCTTGTACAGAAACCTTGACCCATCGGAACATTTACGTCAAGCTAAATACAGGAAAGCATATTAAGTTTAATCTTTAATCCATTGTCATACTACTGCTATTTCCCAATTCCCTTTTACTCGAAAATTTGAAGCAAAAAAATATATATGTACATACTATAATAAACCACTATTAAAACAAAATTATAATTTTTTTTATAGAAGTTGGCGTGTAATTTTGCCAATTAATCGTAAAGAGCTTTATTTACAAAAATGGTGTCTTTGGTGACCCCCACTGAAATTTTCGTAGAATATTTTAATCCTTAAATGTCATTTTTAAAGGATATTTTTTGATTTTCTCGAAAAAAGGGTGAAATTGACCCATAAAGAGACCAGTTAGAGGGTTAAGATCTTCCACAAAAATAATCCTCATACAATTCCACAATACAACTCTGACCAAAATAATTTTCTCCCTTCGACCGAAAAATGAAAAATTTAACCCACTGTAAAAAAAACTCAGACGTGCTGGACCATAAGTTTGTTCTACAAAAATGATCTACTCAACATACCCTTTTAGAATTATAGGGTCGCTATTCTGTTCCAAAAATGTTGTTGGACAGTGTAATTGGTTACTAACCAATTATTATTTAATTTTCCGTAAGAAATTGAGTAAAACATTTTTTTAACTCCTGGTAACCAATTATAATTTAACTTTGAGTAAGCGATAAGGTAACGGTTTTCAATCCCACTTTACAATTTTTGTACTGATTTTTAGTAAAAAAAATTATTACTTAATAAATCTTTTTGCTATTTACATTTTACAAATTATAGAATTTTTACAGAATATTTACAAATTTTTGTTGCTTATTTCAGAAATCATTTTACAAATTTTTGAAAACCGATTTGCTAAAATTAGTAAAACAAAATTACTAATTTTAAAAAAGTGGATATTGAAGGAAAATGTTATTTCTAATTAAAACTTACACCTACAAACTTGAATTGCCTTAAAATGATACATAGATTAAAAAAAGGAATCGGAAGTGAATATACCGATTCATGTCTAAAAACAGGACATCCATTTAAAATAGCACTAAAATTTTTTTTAGTTCCAAAATCAGCCTAAAAACTCTTAAAATTTTACCTTAAAGCAAAAAAAAAAAAAATTACTAAAATATTTTTCAAAACAGAAATTACAAAATTAAATCAAAATGATAAATTCGTTTGTTTTTAAAATTTTAAAACCTTTGATTTTTTTTTTAATTTTTATTTTTAACAAACAGAATTTAAATTCCACTCTACAAAATGTTTACTAAAATTAAGTAGCAGTAGCTAATTTTTTCTACAAATAAATATTGCTAATATTAGCAAAAAACACCGCTGGGCTCAAATTAAAAAAATTTTACTCTAACGACAGCAAAATTTTCAGTTGCCATTACTAACTTTTTTTGGTGAGTGTACTAATTTTTTATACTAATTTGATTGTACGAATACTAATACAATAATATTCAGTAATGTGTTTTTTTCTGATTGTTGCAAACAGATTTTAAATTCCACTCTACAAAAATTTTACTAAAATTTAGAAGCGGCTTCTAAGTTTTTCTACAAATTTTATTGTACTATACGTCAGCAGACATGTGTTGCTAAGATTAGCAAAAAATACCGCAAAATACCTCGTATAAACAGCAAAATTTTCAGCTGTCATTACAGACTTTTTTTTGGTGGGTGTATGGGCACTATGTCAAAAAAAACATAATTTTATAACATCTTAATATATGCGGCCTGTACACACAAAATATCGTTGGCAAGTAATTAGGAGATTTCTACTAATGTTTTTTTTTTTTTTTTTGCAAAAATTATTCAAAAATAAAATAGAAAGAACTAAAATCTTGGCAAAGTGTTATTAGTTTTTGAATAATGTTGGCGAATTGTTGTTTTAGTAAATTTGCAACTAAAAGTTTTTTGAATACACTCAAAACAAATCTTTTAAGTGTGGCACGTCTGACAATGAATACCTCAAATATATATTTTTAAATCTATTTTAAGAGTAAAATTTTTAATTGAATACAACAAGAACGATATTTGTTCATGTATGTAGTTTTTATATATATTTATTTTTTTATATGTCAATGACCTCTCTAAATATTCGACTGTTTAAAAAATGGTTATATATTCATGTGTATTTTTTTTTTACCAAAGAGGAAATACCAATAATAATATTTAACAATTAAAAATTATTTTTATAATTTTTAGTTTTACAAATTTTTTTTAGTATTACTAATACTAAAGTTTATAAATAAATTTAATTATAAATAGAAAATATTATTTATTTTTTTTTTTACTAATTTTTAAGCTCACTAATTTTAAACATATTATGGTTACGGTTCTGCTGTCATATTTATTTTTCAATAATACTCTAGCCAATCTTTAGAATCTAGAAATTTATAATAGAGCCCAAAATGTATGTTAAAATTAATGTTGACATTATTTAAGGGCAATGGTATTTTATAACTATAAATTACACAGTTATTTTGGGAACGGGGTTTTGAGGGTAGTCTGTTGAAAAAGTAATGCCACTTATATGAAAACTTGGCTAATTTCATGTAAGTTTACAAAAAAGAGGAAAAAACGCGATGCAATATTTAAAAAGATATATACAAGGTGGCGCAAAAGTAATTCTCCTATCAGAAAATGCTATAAATTTTACGATTGGCCCCTAATGTCAGTTCTGTTTTGACATTTGTGTAGTAAACACATGCGAAATACACGTTAATAAACAATGTTACGCTACACTGCTCCAGAACGCGGAATATTGGTGACTATTTATTTGAGCAATAATGAAGATGATTTTTCATCAAAAATAATCATGAGTGATGAGGCCCATTTCCATCTTAGCGGGTACGTAAATAAGCAAAATTTACGCTTCTGCGGCACTGAAAATCCGCGTGTAACCCACGAAGAGCCATTACACCCATTCAAAGTCAATGTATGGTGTGCTGTTTTCGCTGGAGGAGTCATCGGACCTTTTTCTTCGAAGACGTCGCGGGCCAAACGGTTACTGTGAATGGTGAGCGCTACAGAGCAATGATCAACGAGTTCTTTTTGCCGCAACTTGATGAATTGGGATTGGAAAACATGTGGTTCCAACAGGACGGTGCAACGCCACACACTGCACGTGCCACAACCGATATGCTGAATGATGCATTTCCCGGGCGCCTAATCTCCCGTTTTGGCGATTTGCACTGGCCAGCAAGATCGCCTGATTTGACCACTTCTTTTTGTGGGGCTTTTTGAAGTCGCGGGTTTATGTCAACAAGCCTCAGACTCTTGCAGCTCTTAAAGACAATATCCGTCAAGAATGTGAGGACCTATCGCCGAAAGTTTTGGCCAAAGTGATGGAAAATGCCATAAAAAGGGCTCAAATGACAATCAACTGTGGCGGCGGCCATTTACATGATATCATATTCTCGACTTGATGTAAAAAAAATTAAAAGACCAAATAAAAATAATCCACAAGAAGAATCAAAGTTTTTCATTTTTTTTTAAATTACAGCCAAAAAACATCGGGAGGTTATTTTTGCGCCACCCTGTATACTATGGCTTATATTCAATAGGCGCCATCTACTACACTCAGAAAAATGTAGGAACAAAAATAAAATTTACACCTTAATAAAACAACATCTATGAGTTTTTCATTAAAATTAATAAAAATGCTTTAAAATAATGCATATTAATTTGATTTTAGTTTAGGAAAAAATTTTCATTAACTTAAAATTAGTGAGGCAATTTTCTTAATTTTTCTTTCTTGATTTAAGTTAATATTTTTTTAAAATAATAATTTATTTTGAGCTCAAAGAATAAATAAGTTATTAATAAAAGAAAAAGGTTAAATAAACGATAAAAATTAAAAATGTACTTTAAATAGAAAATAAAAATTATAAAATTAAATTAGAAGATAATCTTAAATGTTAAGAATTTTTAAACTAAAAAATAAGAATATCTATAATTGTTTTTATGAAAACACAAAATCTAAATATGAAACTTCTTTAAATTAAGTTCAAACCAAGTTTGTTAACTTCTTAAAATTAAGAAAATATTTTTTTAATAGATTTAGAATATTTTAAATTATACAAGTCTGGCCCGGTTATCACGACGGCTTAATTTTTTACATTGCAGGTTCTATAATCGCGACAATTTACAAAAAACGGCCCAGCAAAAGTGAAGCTGCCAAAGAAGCAATAAAAGCATCACTACTATGGCAAAGGCATCACTTCTTTTCTGATGGTTTCATCGATGAATTTAAAATTAGCGTGTCATAGGGTGGAAGTATTCAAATGTAACTACTAGCATTACTTATACTTTACTCTGAGGAAGCAATGATAATACAATGATTAGATATTCTGATGCATGCACTCTAATTAATTTCTGTTGAAATTTACGCAACTTATAGTAGGAAACTGTCATTTACGCACACGAAGTGCGTAAATTAAAAAAATACACACATTTGCGTAAGTTGGTAAACACAAAATGAGTAAAATTACATTGAAACAGAGTAAAAATGAAATAAAATATTGAAATTAATAAGTAAATTTACCAAATTTATACGTAAAGAAACACATTTTACCTGTAAATGTACATATAAAATGCGTAAAAATCCATTTTTACCATTCGTAAAAATTCCGAAAAATGCGTGAATATTTCACCTCTATGTTTAAAATATTATTTTCTTTATTTAAAATATATATATATATATATATATATATATATATATATATATATATATATATATATATATATATATATATATATATATATATATATATATATATATATATATATATTTATATATATATATATATATATATATATATAAATGTGTTTTATTTATAATTATTTATAATAAAAATGTTTAAATCAATATAATTGTCAAACCTAAAGACTTTATAAAAAAAAGTCTTTAGATAGTAATCCAAGAAATAGCACTTTCTACATAAAAAGCTTCAGATATTAAGCACCTTTTTCTTTGTAAAAGACTTGGAAATGCATCAAAAATAATAAGTAAAAAAGGGCTTAATTCGGCTGTGCCGAATCTTTGAATACCCTCCACCATAGGTGCTGAAAATGATATACGTATATACTAAATTTTGCATAAACTGTAATATGAATATGTTTTGTCAATTTATGTAACGAACTTTTCTTATTTAGTTTCAGTAATGTTATTTATTTAGTTTTAGCAATGTTATTTACAGAGGTCTGCTCTGTTAGCGACTTTAACATTGTTGATTTTTACGTTAACTTAGTTATTACAGTAACACACATATAGCTCTAAGAATGTTATTATTCTCATAGTATGTAAGATAATAAATGTAATCGAACAATAAGAAGACTTAGGCCCATTATTATAACTTGCCGATAGCTAAAGTTAGGATGTTAACGGACAGATTATTAGTTTTTCGTTATTATAAGTATACTTTAACCTAAGTGACCGATAAGCTAAAGGTAAGTTCATCTTACCTTTAACTTTTAACGTAAGGTTTAAGCATTTGAAGTTGCCACATTTTCTGCTCTGCAGTGTAGTTGCCGTGTAGTTTTTTGACCGTATCTTTGCTGCTTGGTTTATTTCTGTGTTCGGCGTCGAAAATGTAAATTTTTTACAACAAACATTTTGATCTTTTACACAATTCGAAGAAATTTTGTTTTTCGTTTGTATTTTTTGTTTGTTGTAAGTAAATAAATAAATAAATAAATAAATAAATAAATAAAAATACGTCGTTGCCACTACGTATTTTAAAAAACCATTTTAATTTGTCAAAAGTAATCGGTTTTTGCTCTGGTAATGCCATATTTTCAAAAAACTTAATTTTATTTTAAAAGGAAGTTGTAATAACCAAAAAAAGTTAAAGGTCACTTTATTCCTCACTTTAGCTAAAGTTACCTTTAACTAAAGGCAAGTTATAATATTGGGCCTTAAAAATAGATACAGAAAAATTGTACAAATTTGTATGGAAAATTTAGAGGTACCTTCACATTTTCACTCATAACTTTTGAACCGCTGAACCGATTTTGCTCATTTTAAATACCAAACTGCTCGGGAGGATGTTCAATAATCTGGCTAAAAATAGGCACCCCCGCTTGCGTCTTCGCGTCGTGATCGCCATTTCAACAGACAGACGGACAGACAGACGGACATCGCTAAATCGACTTAAAATTGCATTAGGATCACGAATATATATACTTTATGGGGTCTTAAACCTATATTTCGACTATTACAAATGGAATGACAAACTGATATATACCCTCTCAATATATGTGGTGGAGGGTATAAAACTGCATTCGCTCATGAAAGAGATTTACTTTGATCAAATGTTCATTACGTCTAGCTTAACATTTTTATAACGACAGCCAATTGCGCATACTGTAAAACATCGGCACATCTTTTACCACTCGACACTCCTTCCAAATACTTTTATTGCCAATTTAAAAATTAAATTGTCATCGCCACCACTGATTCCATTAGCCTGAGGACAAAAAGAAGGGGTAATTATTGTTGTAAACACAAATAATTGCTAAATTAAAATTACCTCCCTATAAGTCAAACAATTTGCACAAAAATAATTTAGCCGATTTTAAAATTTGTTTTATTTTGGTTTTTAATGTTTTTAATATTTTTAGTTTTTTTTTCTAAATTGTAAATGACAAAAATGACAATGTTTTTATCGCTATTACAAATTAGTACATTCACAAACTTTGTGTGTAAAACTTGAATTTATATACAAAAAATTTTATTTAAGGCACAAAATGTTTAATTATAAACACATAATGCATATTATTGCATTGTATGTGTACTATTGTATTAGAAAGTGTGTACAAAACAAGTTCGCGCATTTTGTGTTTATATTTACTCATTACGCGTTATATTACACAAAAATTTACCCATTTTATAGTAGTAAATTTACAGAAATTTTTTAGAGTGTGAGTGGAAAATGATCATATACTTTGTAATATTTAAGCTTTGATTAAAATTTAATTCATAAGAATGCAGAAAAATAAGTTTAAAGAAGCGAAATTTATGCATTGATATGCAAATACTATTTATTAAAACAAATAAATAATTCTGCTTTAGTGAAAAAGCATTTTTGAAATATTTTTCACAAAATTTTAATGAATTTTTAGACAAATTTTAAAATATTTTTGGATAATTTAAAAACTGGTTGTACATTTTTGAAACATTTTTAGACAATTTTAAAATATTTTTGAACAATTTTAAATAATTTTGCACAATTTTAAAACATTTTTGGGCAATTTTAAATAATGTTTACACAATTTTAAAATTATTTTGGTAAATTCTGAATTAAAACTGGAAATGATGTAGTGTTAAATAAAATACATAATGCAAAAATGCAGAGATTGCGTCGTCATAAATATTTGAGGCTAAAAAATGCAAATGACAGGCCAGCTAGCTTCAATTAAAGGTAAAAAATCTCTTTTTCTTGATTTTTCAAAACTTTTATAAAAATTGCAAAACTGCATAAATTCTAACCCTCATGAAACGATTTAATAAAAATTTTAAAAAAGTTCATCAGAACTATTTTCTCAATTTGAATAAATGCTTAAGATTCAAAAAATTATACGATATACTATAATTTATGCTTTAGAAGTAATGAAGAGTGATATTTTAAGATATGCATCGGGTTTATATCCAGATCACTGCATTTGAAATATGAACACATGAATGCTTTTGGAAGTGCCTTAGAGTAACACAAAAAAATCATAAAAGAATGTCAACTGAAGTTTAGGAAGCAATGAAAGAAGTTATAGTCACAGAATGACTACCATTTTTTTTTGCTGGGGGTTCCATTTTCGCGACTTTTATCTGTGTTTTTTTTTTAATTTGATTACAATGTCTATAACCAAAAAAGGGAAATCCCCGTCTTTTAGTATATTAACCTTTTTGGATAATTTTGATCTTTAAATATGTCACTTTATTTGTGTCATTTGTTGTTTAAATACATCTCTTAATATGGCAAAAGTTCAACATATTTTAAAGCCAACAATTTCTCAAAATTAGAGATTAAAAAAAAATTTAAAGAAGAGATTCCATAAATTCAATTTGCGTGAGTTACAAGTTGCATAAGTCTTCGGTTTACCCTTCTATAAGCAAGAAAATTCATTAAAAAAAAGTTCGTACAGAAAGTGGCAAAGTGGCACTTTAATAGCCTTTTTCCACTGAGCTACATCTTACATCTTTCATCAATTTGCAAAGATGTTAACATCTTCCCATAAGAATTATACAGGCTTAAAATTCTACATCTACAAAAGATGATCCTTTCACATTTTGTTCCATCTTACATCATTCGTTATTTAAGTGTCATCACTAAAAAAATTACAAAAAAAAAAACTATTTTCTTTGTGCCATCACTAGCAAACTGACATTGCAGAAAATAAACAAAAAAAAATTATTCAAAAAAATCCTTCTTCTTCATCATATTCTTTTATAATGGCCTTTAATATTTCAATTTACTGCATTAAAATTCAGGTTTGTTCTTGCAAAGCAACAACTACTCCAATGATTAATGCTTTCTCTAAATCCATTTTTTATTTTTAACAAAAATTATGCAACTTTTTCTTTTAATTTTTTTAACAGTTGAATAAATAACAGATTAAAGATGAAAGATGTTGCCAATGTAAACACTTGTTTCACATATTCAACACCTTCAATCCTTTTCACAAAGACGTTGTTCAGTGTAAAAAGCCTATAAAGAAATCTGAGTACCCAAGAATGTAAAAAATGCTTTATAAGTGGTTTGTAAAACAACGGGGAAAAATTGTTCCAATCTCAACAGAGATTTTACGATCAAAAGCCAGTCATTTGTATTCCAAAAATTTATCAAACCAATTCAGGTTTTAATGCCAGTGAAGGATGGTTTAGCGTCGACATGGAATTACATTTTTAATAAGTACGAGCGAGAAATTGTCTTCGAAACCTTATTTATTGATTCATTTGAAAAAGAGTTTAAGGATTACGTTAATGAGCATGGATTGACTCTTCATTAAAACTACAATGCCGACGAATCCGGTTTATATTAAAGGATGCTTTTAAATCACACTCTTGCCACATGAAGTGAGAAAACACCAGAAGAAAGATCGAATACTTTTTTTGCCATCTTCAAATGCGAACGGCACCGACGAATTGGTTGTCGGAAAATTGAAAAACCCACGCGCCTTTAAATGCTTTTTCAATAATCCTGTAATATACAAGTCCAGTAATAATGCCTGGATGACATCATTTATATAAAAGAACTGGTTCCATCACGAATTTGTTTCCGAAGTAAGTAAATTTTCACCAATTAGTAAAAGTATGTAAGTTGCTCATAAGGAAAAATTTTTTAGAGCGGAGAATTTTTTGGCTTCAAAAAGTCTGCTTCAAAAAGCAGTTTTGCTTTTATATAACGCTACGCATATAACGCAGCGTATTCATCCGTTAGATCAAAACGTTATCAACTTGATCAAATTGAATTATTAAAAATAACTGCTTGGCAAGAAGGGAACAAATTTGGAGCTCAAACTAAAAAACTTCAATTTCAAAAATGCAGCTGAGATTTTAGCTATGTCCTGGGATAAAATTTCAGTGTCCAATATCTAAAAATCCTGGAACGCCTTGCTCGAATTCTGTAGTGAATGGAGTGAAGAGAATAACATGCCTTAAATATTTTACAAAATATAATTGAGGAAGAAAACGAAGATCTTTGAACTATTTTTACACTTTTAGCTCAAATTGGTACGGAATATCTTATGACGAATACAACTGAATTCAAGAATGAACAACTGGATTCAAGAAGAATTTCATGTGGAAAGTAATGAGTAGCAAATGGAATTATCAGATACTGAATCGGAGGATTTATACGATAGCGGTCATGAAGAAAACAAAATTAAAGTGGATGTTGCTATAACATCGATAAGCATATGCATACAATGGACTTTGGAAAATGATAAGCCGACAACAGTTTTCGCGACAGGTCTGGTTTTTAATTAGTCGCGAAAATCGAGCTTGCACTGTAATTGTTAAAAATTTTTCTGAGTGTATTTTGATGATAATTGGATTTTAATGAAAAACCCATTAGTTGTACAGTTTTAGTCTATGATATTAGTTTTAGGCTGAAAAATAATCATACATGGGCATACATGACCATATACATCCATGCATTATTCAGTATATGACGTTACATGATCTCATATATGACCATATATCTCGGATCCGACAATTTGGGGGCAAATGGCCGTAATGGTAACATATGATAATATATGTTTTATATATGGTCATACATAATCATATATGACCTCAAATTTCGGATCAGAAGATTTATGGTCATATACTGAACTCTATAAATGAAGGTATATGGTCATGTAAGCTTATGTATTATCGTATACATGGGCGGTGTATGTTCATATATTTATATATCAATTTTTTATGAATGTAGTATGAGCTGAGCTATCTACTCAAAATTCAATTCATTTAAGAAAAAAATACAGCTCTGTAATTAGATATTTTTGATTGAAGCTTCCAAAAGTCCACAAACTTTTGACTTCCTGATATTAAATTTACAAAATCATTTCATCACATCATTGTTTTGAGTAAGTCTAGATTGAAATCTGTGTTATAAAAATTTAAGTACTTTAATAAGATTGGTCTTTGCTTTTATTTACTATGTATTACACTCAAAAAAAAAAAAAAGTGAACTAGAATTTAGAAAAAATAACTTATTTAGAGGAAAAATTGGTATTAAAACGTCGCCAAAAAAACTTTTTACCAATATTTAATGAAAATTTTCCTTGAAATTGAGGAACAAATTTTACTTCAAATTTGGTAAAAATTTCTAAATTATAGAAAAATTTTACTACTGAGAACAAAATTTTTATTAAAAAACCGTAAAATTTCCTCCTAATTAAACAAATTAAATAAAAATATACTGCATGACATCCTGAAACGTAATAAATTGTGACAAAGTCAGATCCTTTTCGTAGTTAATTAACTGTTCTGCTTGAAAGAACTAGAGAAAGGGACGCCCTAAGTGACACACGGCATCTATGGCTAAAGAACACTTGGGGTCCTTTGTCTCCTTAAATTAACTAATTTAAGGAAATTGTTGGAAAAATACAAAATATCACAGTTACATTTCTTGTAATTATTGGAAAATGGAAAAATGTCAAAAGTTTATTTTATGGGATTTTTAGCTTAAACTTTATTTGACATATACAAATTTAAACTTTTTTATTATTAAGTGAAAAAAAATAGTTCGATAAATATAAAGTTATTAAATATAAAGCCGTAATGTATAAAATGTGCTTGCGATATTTTGTATTGTAGTCAGCAAACAAAATTATTACATAAAATCGCAAATTCGAAATTTTTAACCTTTTGCTAAAAAAATTTTAAAAAAATATTTTAAGCTACTTTAAGTTCAATGTTAAAGACTGTTAAGATTAGAGATGGGCATGTAAGCCATTTTTGAATCATGCACCAAAAATTACAATCATGCACGATAATTTTTTTACATGGTTAATTTAATTTGTTTCCTTTAACTAGTTTGTATTTAATTTATTGTTTTTTTTTTGGAATAGAATATTGAAAATAATTTAAACGTTTTCCAACAAAAAAAAAATCCTATACCAAATTTTATTATTTTTTAAAAATTAGAAAACTTTTACTTGAAAAAAAAATATTTTATTAAAATTTTTAAAATTTATCTGAACTAAATTGCATGAAAATTTTCCTTAGAAATAGTTCATCAGTTTCTAAAATCAAGTAAATTTTTATTAATACATAGGACAAAATTTATTACTTTTTGTTTTTAATTGTCTGAACTAATTTTTAGAAAACAATTCTTCAAAATTAGAAAATGGTATACTTAAAAATTGAATTTTGAAATGGGTTTTAAAAATTTAGTTCATTTTTCTACTAGCGAACAAAAAATGAACACACATTAAGATCAAGTACTTTTCGATTTAAGTTAGACACATTTTTTGAACTAAATGGGAGTAAATTATGTCCTAAATTTTTTTTTTTAACTTAATTGTATTACATTTGCGTATGCAAATTTCTTAAAACTATGATGATTTTTTCTTAATATTAATAAATTTTTATTTAATTCACTTGTTTTTTCCCTAAAATCAAGAAATATTTCTTATGAAAAATATGAACTATTTCTGAGTATATAAACTATTTCGTTTTTCCTCAAACATAGGAATTTTTATTTTTTTTAAGAAAATTTTTCTAAGTTTTAATAAAATTTTACTTAAATTGAGGACAATTTATAAACTATTTTGAAGGAACTTTTTGATTACATTTGAGTTCATGTCTTTTTTTGAGTTTGGATATGACTAGAAAACATAGTACTACTGGAAAAGCATTTTTTTAAATACTGGTACATCGATCTAAGCCAATTCTTTGCCAGCGCTTTTTTTCTTAACCACCGAAATTTTTGTAAAATAATTACTTGCAAAACGCTTCTTACAAACACCAATAAAGCATTCCAAATATATGTTCATTTTTAAAATTTTCAAAGACTAATTTAGTGAAATATTTATAAATCAAGATTTAAAAAAATAGACAGATTTCACCAAGTTTTTAAAATACAAAAAGAATTTAAAATAAATAAAATTAAAAGTATTTGTATTAATTCTTTTTTTGTAATATTATTCATTACATTGAGGGCTTATAGTCGAGGAAAATCAAAAGGACAATTGTGTATTTATGTATAAGCCCTCAATGTAATGAATATTATCACAAAATATAATTAATACAAATACTTTTAATTTTATTTATTTTAAATTCTTTTTGTATTTTAAAAACTGGGTCAAATCTGTATATATATTTTTTAATTTATTATTTATTTTTATTGTTAAATATTAATTAGCTAAATAATTTTGAATATGTACAATCAAATTTTCAACTACACTAATATTTATTATTGTTATTTTGATTACTCAACGAAGCATTTAATAAGATAATTATACATTTGAGTAATTTGCAAATAAAAGTTAATTATTTTTAACTTTAGAAAAAAAAAAACAGAAAACTAACAACGCATGAAAAATAGTAACAAAATATTTTATGAACTTGTAAACAAAAAATTAGTAGAAAAATAACAAAAACGCAAATAAAATCCCATAAAGTTTATTATTTTATAAGAGCACAGCAAGAAGACAATGCTTTTTATTTACCGTTCATTCCATGAGAGAACGGTCGAAAATGAAGATTTTTGTTCTTGCGTCCTTAGACTTTTTATACCTTGCTTGCATCCTGTGTTTGTAACTACTAAAACTAATGGGCAAATACTACAAAGCTGGTACCCTACACCTAGTGTAAACGTAATGACCTGAAAAGTGCATTTAAACAAATATGGGAAAGGTGATTTATATGGGAACTAGTTCCAAATATGGTCCAATTGTCTAAATACCATTAAAGCTCAAATTAGGTAGGGCTATTCTATGGGAGGTACGAGTAGGTCTAAATATGAAGCCATTGTAATAATTTCACTCAGAATATTATGTAGTTAACTGTTTGTAGTTTAATAAAAAAGTTTTCCGTTCCATTTAAAAATAAAGGAAGATACATTTATTTTTCAAAGAAATATCTATATTAACTTTTTTATACATTTGTTCGAAATAATTTACTATCATTTACCGATTTTTTTCAGTTTCATTTATTTTTTTCATTTGTTTGAAATTTAATAAAAATTTACCCACAAAACGGAAACTTGTGATTTATTTGTGTCCGTAACAGTTATTACAAATTTAAATTTTGTTTGCTGTCTGTTTCAAAAAAAAATAATCGAAAAATTTCAAATTGTTTTTTTATTTAAATTGGTTGTATATATAGAAAATGTTTCAATACAAATTACAATAACTTCATAAACACACATACATATACAAAAACATTCACATAAAAAGTGTTTATACCTTCATATGCATACATACATTTTGTATTGAACGACTATATTCAAAAAAAAAACAAAAAATACAAAAACGGAAATAATTTCAAATAAATGAAAAAAACATTTATTTTTTAAGGATTGGTGGGTAAAATTTTGACATTTATTTTAACTGATTATATCAGTTGTTTCTTACGGATGTGGATGTGTCAGTTGATTAATCAACATTTAAAAATAAATAACAAATGGCATTTAATTTAAATGAAAATTAAGTAAACCGGTTTTTTAATGAAATATCATTTCTTTTAAATGATATTTTCAGTTATTTTAACTTACAAACTTTTTTAAGTGTTTCAATAGGGTTCGTCCTTAAGCCTATATTTTCCTGTACCAAATTCCAGCCAAATATCTTTATATTTGTGACCTGTACTTCAATTACAAGGGTTTCGTGGACACTCGGCCTTGCGTTAAAGCGAATCAGCAAGTTATTCTCAGTCGATTGGTATAATACTTTCATAGTTACAACTCCATTTGTACAGAATTATTTTAAATAACCCATCTGTTTTTTCAAGATATAAGGGACTAAATTCTAAAATTTCGAATAATATTACATCGGGCGAAAAATCCGTAGGATGGCACATAGTTGGCGCCACTAATGAAAACTTAATATGGAAGTGCCAACCTTCAGGTGATACATGTTAAACTTTAATGACTATTCGTTTATTAGTGAACATGTTACAATTGTTTCATTTAAATTTGTTTGCAAATATTGTACCTTATAAAATAATATCTTATACAATATTAAAAAAATATTTCTATTTTGGGCCATATATTGAATTTGGTACCGTGTAATAAAGACATATGACCTTATTTCACATCGCATTGGGAAATAATGCCATATGGCTTTATTACCACAGAAGGAGTGAAATAAAATCATATGCGTTTGTCAATTGAAGTGGAAATAATGCCATACCAGTGTAAAATGCAATTAATTGCATTAATTGCATAATTAAAAAAATTTATAAACGAAATTGTCAAAATTTTCCACAATTCTTCAAAATAACGAAGGATTTTTTTATCACAACTTATTTTATAAAGCAATACAGTGAAAATTGGATTAAAAAAAATGCGACAACTCCGCCAAAAATTGTAATTTCAATTTATTTTTCCTTCCCCAGCAAAACTTTGGTAATGGGTGCGATATTCTAATGCGTTACCTTGTAATGATAGCTCGTTACCTTTTTCATTATTTGCAAGCATAAAGTAATAAGTTACTAATTATTGATTACGTAATATATGATTTATAAATGTAGAGTAATAATTGAAATATTTTTGAAAATCCATTTTCAGATACATTACTTTGTGTTTTTTTGTAAGCAAAAGGGTAATGTATGTTTGTTTTAACTATATGCGTCGATAGCTCAGTAGGTAGAGTTCTTGGCTGGCAACCAGAGTTCCCTGTTTCGACTCCCATCTTGACCACATTATTTTTAATTACAAATATTTTAAATAAAATATTTGTAATAATTTTTTTTTTATAAAAATTCCTCTTTTTTAAAAATCTATTTTTAGACACATTACTTTTTCCATTCTCGTAACCATATAAGTAACCCTTGACATTATCACCTCTAAAGTAATGGGTATATACATTACTTTGAGGCTGATCGCTTGTAAAATTCATCAATGTAGTAAGGTGTAAAGCAATCCATCGGCCCCTATGGCTATACATTACTGTACCCATTATTTGGTAATGTGTGGTTTTGCTGGGTCGTTCAAGCACAAGCTTTATACATTTAATAAAATAAAAAAAAAATATATATTTTTTTTTAATTTCAGATAACCCAGTCATAAGTTATTCTGACTACGCCGAGAGAACTATTTTTGAGAGGTCCAGGGAAGGCTGAGTTTTTAAAGTTTTTAAACAAAAATTTCACTAATGATGTACTTGTTAAATATGTATCTTAAATAAAATATTTTATTTAATATTTTACAAAAAAAAATATTGAAAATACGCTTTTTTAAGCCTTCTTAATAAAAGTATGGTAACATTTGCAATTTTTAATTTATTAAATAGAAACACAGGCTTATTTTACTCAAAATTAAAAGTAATTTAATTATATATCGTATGTAGATCTGAAAGTTTTTATTTTTGGTAAAATTCTGCTAGAAAATGAATGTAAGGTCAAAAATGGAATAAAATCCGAAACTTATTTGTTTGAGAACTTTTCAAACATTTTTGTTATCCCATTGGATAGGTCTCGAAAATAACTTTCGTTTGATACAATGTTACGATGTTCCAACAAAAATCATGTGCATTAAAGAAAAACCCTAAAAATATTTCTTTCAAACATTAAAAATTAAAAAGAGTGCTTGTTTGCATTAAGAGAGAATCTTCCCCTATATATTCATTGGATCTATTTATATCATTTTTATCGGAATTCAAACACTTGTTATGTTATAGCTTCGAAATTTGGATAAAAATGATTTTTATGTATTGTGTTTGCCTAAAAATAGATAAAATAGATCTATAAAATTTTTGTTGCTATAAATTATTTATAAAAATTACCAACAATTTAATTTTTCATAAAACAATAATAAATTTTTTTCAAGTTATTGATCTTCATTAAAAATAAATATGTATGTTTATTTAATTTTAATTAAATATGTTTATTTTAAATTATATACATTTATTTTAAATTAAAATCAATAAAATAATTACAGTGACGTACAATTCCTTTGTTATTTTGTATTAAAAAATAAATTTTTTTTTGGAAATTTTTTGTTTATTTAACAAAAAAAAAAGATGTTTATGCAGACTTGTAGACAATTATTAATTGTCTATATTTGTAATTATTGCAAATATTTAAAAAATAATGTTAAATATTTTTGGTAAAAAAAATCCACAACTTAAGTGTCGGCCCGGAATAACAACCTGATGTAGTTTTCGATACAAATTGACAATTTAAACGCGCCGAGCGTTGCAGAATAGGATCCATTTTATTTTCAAAATGTTTTTTTTTATTCTCTCGTTTTTTGTTTCTAATTCTCTTAACAAACTCAAAAAAAAAAAAAAAAGACTAAAATGTAATCAAAAATTTCCTTAAAGTTTATAAATTGTCCTCAATTTAAGTAAAATTTTATTAAAACTTAGAAAAATTTTCTTAAAAAGAATAAAAATTCCTAAGTTTAAGGAAAAATGAAATAGTTTATATTCTCAGAAATAGTTCATATTTTTCCTAACAAATATTTCTTGATTTTAGGAAAAAAACAAGTCAATTAAATAAAAATTTGTCAATTTTAAGAAAAAACATCTTAGTTTTAAGAAATTTGCATACTCAAATGTAATAAAATTAAGTTTAGTTAAAAAAAAATGTATGACATAATTTACTCCCATTTAGTTCAAAAAATGAGTCTTACTTAAATCGAGAAAGTACTTGAACTTAATGTGTGTTTGTTCGCGAGTAGTAAATTTTGAAAGCAATTTCAAAATTAAATTTTTAAGTATATCACTTTCTAATTTTGAATAATTGTTTTCTAAAAATTAGTTCAGACAAATAAAAACAAAAAGTATGTAATAGCAAAAATTTACTTGATTTTAGAAACTGATGAATTATTTCAAAGGAAAATTTTCATGCAACTTAGTTCAGATAAATTTTTTTCAAGTAAAAGTTTTCTAATTTTTATAAAATAATAAAATTTGGTATAGGATTTTTTTTTTGTTGAAAAACGTTTAAATTATTTTCAATATTTTATTCCAAAAAAAAAAAAATAAATTAAAAACAAATTATTTAGTTTTCCTAATTTTCAAGAACAAATATTATTAAAGGAAACAAATTAAAGTAACCATTTAAAAAATTATCGTGCATCATTGTAATTTTTTGGTGCGTGATTTAAAAATGACTCACATGCTTATCTCTACTCTTAACAGACTTGAACATTGAACTTAAAGTTGCTTAAAATATTTTTTTTTTAGTTTTGTTAGCAAAAGGTTAAAAATTTCGAATTTGCGCTTTTATTTAATAATTTTGTTTGCTGACTTCAATACAAAATATCGCAAGCACATTTTATACATTACGGCATAATGGCTTTCCTATAATTGACGTAGCGCTTATAAACTTTTATATTTATCCAAGGCACTTTAACTATATTTTTTTTCACTTAATAATAAAAAAAAGTTAAAATTTTTATATGTCAATTAAAGTTTAAGCTAAAAATGTCATAAAATAAACTTGTTTTTCATTTTCCAAGAAATGTGACTGTGATATTTTGTCTTTTTGCAACAATTTCCCTGAATTAGTGAATTTAAGAAGACAAAGGACCGCCAGTGTTTCTCAGCCATAGATGTCGTGTGTCACTTAAGGCGTCCCTTTTTGTAGTCCTCTAGAGGAGAACCATTAATTAACTACGAAAGGATCTGACTTTGTCACAATTTATTATGTTTTAGCATATCTTGCAGTACATTTTTTTAATATGTTTACTTTTTTCCTAATGAAATTTAATTTATATTTTCAATACATGAATTTAGTATAATTCAATTTAAATTTAAGACAAAAATGTATAGCAAAAAACTTGTTAAAAGCAGTGTCCTCAAAAAGCGGAAGTCCTCCGAAAGTTGGAAAATACTTACTTATATAATATATTACTTTTACCATAGAAACAGTTTCATATGTGTTGGCAAATTTTTATCGAATTGAAAAATAATTTTCTTTTAAAAAAAGTGCTATTTAATTTGATGTTAGAAAATATTTTTTTTATTTTTAGGGAGTTAAGTATTAGTTTTTAGTAAAAAAATTATCTAATAAAGTTAAATAAAGTAAAATTTTTCTTAAAACCAAGAAAACATTTACTAGCATAAAGTAAAAGTTATGATGTTATATCAACTAATTAGTAGCAAATTTTACTGTTTTCAAATAAAATTTTGTTCTCAATAGTAAAATTTTTCTATAATTTAGAAATTATTACAAAATTTGAAGTAAAATTTGTTTCTTAATTTCAAAGGAATATTTTATCATATATTGGTATTTTTTTATTTTTAAGGAATTACGTACTAGTTTTTAGTAAAAAAAATTATCTTATATAAAATAAATTTTTCTTAAAACCTAGAAAACAGTTAGTAATTAAAAGTAAAATTTAAGATGTTATATGAACTAATTGAGAGGAAATTTTGCTATGTTTTCTAATAAAAATTTAGTTTTCAATAGTAAAATTTTTCTATAATTTAGGAATTTTTGATAAAATTTTAAGTAAAATTTAGTTTTTAATTTCAAGGAAAATTTTATTAAATATTGGTTTGATTTAAATTTTTCCTACAAATATGTAATATTTCTCTTATATTCCTTATTGAGCCAAAGATCCTTTATTTATAAAAAATTAAATTATAAATCTTTATTTATCCCAATATTTCGTCACCACATTGGGTGACTTCTTCAGGGGAAATTGTCTTTTCTTTTTTTATAATTAATTATAAAAAAAAAAAAAAAAAAAGAAAAGACAATTTCCCCTGAAGAAGTAACCCAATGTGGTGACGAAATATTGGGATAAATAAAGATTTATAATTTAATTTTTTATAAATAAAGGATCTTTGGCTCAATAAGAAATATAATATAAATAGAAAAGATCGAAGAAAACTAAAATAATTATTTGTAATATTTCTCTAAATTCTAGTTAAGTTTTTTTTTTTTGGGTGTATTGATATGCTGCACAAACAGGCCAAATGGGGTAAACTTTAACCCCCCCCCCCCCACCATAAAATAAAATTTCGGTTGGATATTTCAAAACGCCGACACAATTTCTTAATTTAGGACATGGCATTTATGAGTTCATAAAACTAGGATTAATTTAATTTGAAATGATTTCCTTATTTGTTAGTGGGTTCCTCTTAAGTTATTGCACTGATAAACCTGTGATACATCACTCCTTTCTAATCATTCCATGATTCAATGCAGTTTATATTAAATTAGTGGTTTGTTAATCAGTAATTATTACATTTGTACAAAGTTGTAGTATGTTATATAGAAACAGACCGACGAACAATTACCCAGCAAAAATGAAGCTGCCAAAGAAGCAATAAAAGCATCACTACTATGGCAAAGGCATCACTTCTTTTCTAATGGTTTCATCGATGAATTTAACATTAGCGTGTCATAGGATGTAAGTATTCAAATAGAGCTACTAGTATTACTCATACTTTAATCTAAGGAAGCAATGATAATACAATGAATAGGTATTCTGATGCATGAGTGGAAAATGTTCATATACTTTGTAGCATTTTAGCTTTGATTAAAATTTAATTCATAAGAATGCAGAAAAATAAGTTTAAAGAAGCGAAATTTATGCATTGATATACAAATACTCTTTATTAAAACAAATAAATAATTCTGCATTAGTGAAAAAGCATTTTTGAAACATTTTTTAAAAATTTTAATGAATATTTAGACAAATTTTGGATAGTTTAAAAACAGGTTGTACAATTTGGAAATATTTTTAGACAATTTTAAAATATATTTGAGCAATTTTAAAACATTTTTGGGCAATTTGAAATAATTTTTACACAATTTTAAAATTATTTTGATAAATTCTGAATTAAAACTGGAAATGGTGTAGTGTTAAATAATAAACATAATGCAAAAATGCACAGATTGCCTCGTCATAAATATTTAAGGCTGAAAAAATGCAAATGACAGGCCAGCTCGTTTCTATTAAAGGTCAAAAAAATCAGTTTTTCTTGATTTTTCAAAACTTTTATAAAAATTGCAAAACTGCATAAATTCCAACCCTCATGAAATTTTAAACAAAAATATAAAACATTATTTAATAAAAAAATTAAAAAATTTCATCAGAACTATTTTTTCAATGTGAATAAATGCTTTAGATTAAAAAATAAAAGATATACTATAACATATGCTTTAGAAGTAATGAAGAGTGATTTTTTAAGATATGCATCGGGTTTATATCCAGATCACTGTATTTGAAATATGAACACATGAATTCTTTTGGAAGTGCCTAAGAATAACACCAAAAAATCATAAAAGAATGCCAACTGAAGTTTAGGAAGCAATGAAAGAAGTTATAGTCACAGAATGACTAACATTTTTTTTGCTGGGTAATTTATGACAGCCACACAAACTGATGTATAATAAATACACAGTTGGATGGATGGATGGATGGATGGACGGACGGACATTTAGATGGACAAGAACACACTTCTGCAATAGTTATAAAAGTATATTTTACATTAAAGGTGCGTTAGCAAATTAAAAAATAATTTTCATTGAATTATTATAGTTGAGGGTTAAAAGCATTGCACTACTACTACTACTATGTACGTACAACTACTATTTGGTTCACTGTACTAAACGCACAATTATAAAGGTCTAAAAGTATAAATTATATACTACAGCACACTTTTAAATTGTATTTATGTTAACAATTGCCCCCTTTTATTGCAATAAATGTTAATGGAAAATTGATCGGAAGCAAATATGTATTTATGAAATTATAATATGCAACAGGCAGATAGGCACAATAATATTTATATACAAAAAAATAAAATAAAATATTTACAAATGTAAAAGGGGATCTTACAAACAAAAACAACACAAAACAAAACACAACACAACAAAAAGATGTTTAAGCTTATAAAGTGTAATCAAGTACATTTGAAGCTTGTAATTATAAATAATTTCTATTCAATGAACATCACTGACAACGTACAAACACTTGTTTAATGTTAAACATAATTATAGTTGTAGTTATTAAACAAAAATTTACTTCTTTTACATTACAGTCATAATTTTTCCATAATGCATCCATTATTCGGCCAACTATATAAGAGACGGACAAAAAAAAAAGCGTTAATGATTTGTATATTTAGTAAAAATGTTTGGGGAAATGTTGCGGTCTAAATTTCAAATATTTTTGCTGGCTCTAAGCCAGTATTTCCAATTCGGTTAATCAATTAACCGATTCCTCGATTAATAGTTGAAACAAATAATTTAAAACTCGACCCGAATAATCGGTTAAAATAGATTGATTAACCGGTTAAATTTTTACTATAAATTTTTCTGTTATTTTTCTTAAATCTTCCTAGTTTTTTGTAACTTTGGCAAGAAAATGTTAGAATAAAACATTAACTAAAATACAATCAAATTCGTTTCAAATCGACTGAATCAAAGCAAATGTTATATATAGGCTTTAGGAAATATGATAGAAAATTTTTATTTTTGTTTCAATTCCTTTTAAAAATATTGAAAAAATTAAATTAGAACTTTCAACCTCTGTATACATGTATTTCTAGATGACAAAAGATCTCATCAGAACGCGTTTTAGAAAAGCTATACAGCTTATAAGCCTGGATATTTTTTACAATTTTTACACAGCCCTTTACCAACTAATTGTTATATCGAATATAAATTATCATAATAATTCGTCAATGCAATCAATTTAATCTTTCGTTATATCGTGTTTCCATTATTCCTGGTGTTGCCTCTAGCAAGATTCAATATTCCTTTAAAAATTATATTAACCATTGTGATTGCGTAATTGATTAATCAGTTCGGCTCCGGTGAAAGAAACGATGCTCTTTGACAGATTATATATTGATAAAAGAATTTCTCGTGCGAGATCTATAAGAAAATTTAATTTCCAGTCGCGATTGAAAGCTCTCCATATGAGTTTCTAAGCTTTCCTATTCAACATGTTCACTTTCTCGAGATAATATTAGAATATCTAAATATATCATCTTCTTTCTTCTTGTATCGGATTCGGAAGAAAGTATGGGGAAATCATTTTAAGTAGGGAGGACTGGGTAAACCGAACTGAACTACTTGTGGATTATTTTGATACTTTTTACACTAATGGATCTAGTACCTCACATAGCACCAGATCCGATTGGTAGCTGGACGATGTGAACAGGTACTCTTATGACAACAGTTGTTTAGACTGAGATTTCTGCTATTTTGGATGTGGCTAATTGAATAACTTGAGTCTCCAATCTCGAGGATTGTTCGGGAGTGTAGACGTAGGCTCAACGAGATTTTTTATTGGGGAAAGGGAGACCCGAATTGCATTTGTGATAATTTTATTTTCAGTTGCAGCAACCGAACGATTCAGCACGTACTAAATTCAATTGGTTTATAAAGAAGACTGGTCTAAATTGAGCACTTCAGTTCTTTCTCTCTCTATCTCTCTCTCTCTCTTTATTTCTTTCTTTCTTTCTTTCTTTCTTTCTTTCTTTCTTTCTTTCTTTCTTTCTTTCTTTCTTTCTTTCTTTCTTTCTTTCTTTCTTTCTTTCTTTCTTTCTTTCTTTCTTTCTTTCTTTCTTTCTTTCTTTCTTTATCTCTCTCTCTTTCTTTCTCTCTTTCTTTCTTTCTTTCTTTCTTTCTTTCTTTCTTTCTTTCTTTCTTTCTTTCTTTCTTTCTTTCTCTCTCTCTCTTTCTTTATCTCTTTCTTTCTTTCTTTCTTTCTTTCTTTCTCTATCTCTTTCATTCTCCTTTAATTTATCCAAGTTATACATGCTTTCCCACCCAACCCAAAAAATGCAAAAAAATTCAGTATTTTTGCACTTAAGCAATAATTTATTGACTGTCGATGTTCATAGTAGCGTTACCAGTTACGGATGGATAGTTATCTAAGGATAATATGGAACATTAAAAGTCATCGAAGGCCTTCCTATTACACTTTGGTTTAGGAGTCAATGTTTATTATTCGACAACTTAGGCGACGACCTGAACGAAGTCACCAAGAAGGAGAGCTATCTGCTACCCAGAATTGACGACACTCTAGACACGCTATCAGAAACCAAATGGTTCTCCACATTGGACTTGCAAAGTGGTTAATGTCAAGTAGAAATTTGTGACAAGGACAAGGAGAAAACTGCCTTTAGCGCAACCGGCGGGTTATGGTAGTTTAATGTAATGCCATTCGGCAACATTCAAGCGCTTGATGAAAAATGTGTTGAAAGGACTTTACTGGAAGACATGCCTAATGTACATTGACGACATAATTGTCATGGGAAAAATTTTCGATGAACACCTCAAGAACTTAAAGAGAAGTCCTAAGACAAATGTCAGCAGCTGGACTCAAGCTTAGTGGATAGAAATGTAAATTGTTTAAAAAGGAAGTCAAGTATTTGGGGCATCAACCAATAAAGATAAAATAAGAGCTGTTAAGGATTGGCATCGCCCGAGTAATCTGCATGAGTTGCACACGAGAACCTACTGCCGGGTATTTTCGAAGCCTGAAAGAAACTACTACGTAACATGACGAAAATGGATTTCGTAAAGCACTATCACGAGTATCTGTATGTTAAACACTTCTAATTGAGAACCGGCCATTCTTC